>JAZKJV010001607.1:1452441-1469202 GCA_037367405.1 Ottelia alismoides
ATTTGAGATATAATTTATATTCTCATCATTATGTAATGTTAGGTTGTATCATAATAATTAATTTATTTTTCTATCATTTAAAATATCTTCTTTTGCTTCCTAGGAAACCAAATTCAGAACCGCATGATATTGAAATGGAAGAGGAGGAGGACGAAGAGATGTGGAGAACGAGGAGGTTGTCATAGCATGTAGCGTATATCAATGCCAAGATTTTATAATGTGGGGATAATTAAAAGCAATACAAGGAAACATATACTTGTAAGGGTGGGGGGCAAGGGCAAGGACAAGGCTAAGGACAATGTTTTTTTCTAAATGGAGGAGAAGGAAATTTTAATGCAAACAATATACTTGTTAGTGAAAGTTAGTTATGCTTTAAAACTTTGTAATGTTAAAATCTTTAGACTCCCAATATTAGATAGCTTTGTATTAACTTGAACTTGTAGTTTTTTTTCAAAAATGGTACTTTTGTCATCTTGGTTTGTATATTAATGCATGTTGAACTTTGGCTCTATAGAAAGATTCATGAATGATTCCAATTATCATGATAGATATGTAATTCATTTGTAATCATTTCTGTGTATATATATTTGGGATCATAATCTTTACAAGCAGGATTGGTTCTTCTTGAAGATTCAACCGTTTTTAGAACTTAGGTGTGTTATATTATTTTCCTAGAGATAGGGGGAGCATGAGAGATGGTTCTTGAATTGCATACAATTTATAGGTTGATTTTGCTTGTTTTTTTTACTAGATAAGCATATCTTGTGACACACTATTTTGCTACTACATTGCCAGTACTTTAATACCACATCAGTAACAAAGTATTGGTAATGCAATCTAGGGAGAGGATCCTCTGCTGTAGAGGGGATTGGAACAGAGGTGTAGTAATCCTCTTTAATTTTTTTGTGATTTTGTTTTTAAAATTCAACCTTATAGATTGAATATTATATTAATGCTCTACAAATCCTCCAATTCCTCTGCTGTAGAGAATTAATATAAGATTCAATCTATAGGAGTGGATTTTAAAATCAAAATAAAAAAATTAAAGGGAATTACAGAACATCAGCTACAATCCCTTCTACAGCAGAGGATCCTCACCCTGCAATCTAACATTGGTCAATGTGTGGTCGTTGATTATATGGTGCCAATGTGGTCACTGTTTAACCCAAAAAGTCAAGCAGTCGTATTGACTCACAAGGCGAGTCAACAGTCGATGCGGTGACCGCTCGAAAATCCGGATTAAAACAACAATTAACCCACAACAGATAAATCAAGCAATGAAAGTAAATGTGCGGAGTTAAAATTTATTATAACTCTACAACAAGATGTGTATAGGTGCAAGTATTGTAGAGGTCGAACACAGGGAGCAGACAGGTAGATCGGGCACAAGTGCTCAAAAATGTGTGTGAAAGTGATCAAGAGTCTAATAATGCTATTTTTTTGTGGGTTTTTAATTTTTATATTTTTTATTTAATTTTTAATTTTATAATTTTGTATTTTAATTTTTAATTTACTGATTTTATATTTTCTTTTTATATTTTATATTTTTTATATTCTTTTTCAATATTGGAAAATAAGGACAATGTAATAAAAGGCAAGCTAGAGTATTTATAAAAATAGATAAAAATATTCAAAAATTAGAAAATAAAGTCTTTTTGGTCTTTTTATATTTTTCTACTATTTTTGTGATTTTTGGATAATTTTTAAAATGTTTTTGGTATTTTTAATTATCAAAATAAAGAAAACAGTAGTAAAAAGCAAGGCTGAAACTTAAAATGGAGAAATAAATTTATAAACAGTAGCAAAAATTCTCCACTTTAATTTTTACTCAAAGATAATAAGACAAAGAAAATTCAGGAAAAGAAAACACTATTTTGGGATTTTTTATGAATTTTATACATTTTTATGAAGGTTTTTAGAGTTTTGCAATTTTTAGGAGTTTGGTTTTGTATTTTTTAATGATTTTTGGCTGGGAGTTAAAACAAACTAAAGGGCACAAAATATATTTTTTTGAGATTTTTCTGAAGGGTTTTTATATTTTTTAGTGATTTTCTAATGCAAACAGTGCTGAAAATGGCTATTTTTGAATTTTTATAAATAATAAAATGCAATATTTATAAAAAATAAAAATATGGCGTGGAAATACTATGCAACAGGGTCTTAAGCTAATTTTTATGGATTTTTTAGGGTTTTCTAGATGCGTGCAAAAATTACTGTAAGCAAAAAGAAAAGGCACACATGCAGGGGTAGTTTTGTAATATTCAGAAAATCCGAGGGCTGCAATGTAAATTTCCCAAAATTTTAAAACTACAATAGAAAACTTTAGCACTAATTTGCAATAATCGAAGCAACGAGGCTATGTTTGCAAAAACGCCAGGGCGTGCGTGACTTGCACGCGCGCCTGGCAGGGACGTATCAGTAATATACAAAATGTTCGGGGGCAAGTTCGCAAATGTACCACAAAAAGATGTACTGAAATCAACTTTTAAGGACTAAATAGCAATCGCTAAACCCGCAAGGCTACAGCCACAAAAATTCCTTAGAAGCACGTGCGCACCATGCGCGCCCACCAGGGATGATAACGCAATTTAACAGCAACGTGCGGATTTGAGAGCAAAATTCCCGAAAATAATTACTCGGCAGATAAATGATTCAGGAGCAATTCAAAATACAAAAGTCTCTGGGATGTTAAACGCAAAATACCCCAAAGTCCTGGCGGATCCGGCGGTTCAGAATCAGTCACTTAAGACGCGTGTCAGCACACCAGCCCGCGATGCCCCTTGGATTATACGGTCAGATTAGAACGGCTGGGGGGGGCAATCCACGGCTGGAGGGCATCGATCAAAAGGGGAGGGGGCAAGATCGACGGTTGCTGTAGCCCCCCCCTCTCCTTCGTTCTGTTCAGCCCAGGCCCGCGCCGGCAGCGGGGGCGCGCGGCGGCGTGCTTCTCCGGCGCGGCTTGTGTCGCGGTTAGGTGCCGCTCCAGCCACCAAATCCTCGGCCGACGGTTGCGTTCTCCTCCAGCTGCCCTCCCCAACGCCCAGGCTGCTCAGATGGGGGCCAAAGACCACGGCGTGGACTGCGGCCGTGCGAGGTTGCGCCGGCAGACCTGGAGCGGTGACGGCAAAAAGGTGAGGCGTGAGTGCCTCTCCTGGGACCTGCAATGGAGAGAAAAAAAGTGAAACAGTAAAAGTATGCAGTCCCAGGCCTTATTGGCGGAAGAAGACGGCGATGGATGGTGCAGGTGGTCGCCGGAGCTCTTGAGCTCCGGCAAGGTGTTCGATGGCGAAAGCAAGGGGATGATGTGATTATCAACCTCAGAAACACAAGAACTAAAGAGCACTACTGATACCGAGATAAACTGCAAGGAAAAACAAAGAAAATACAACCTCAAGCGGCTGTTCACCGCAAGGATAGGACCTCGACGGCCAAGCGTGGCCGGAGATGATGGAATCTCCTCCGCCGCCTCGACTGAGCTCCGCGCAAGGGCTGGAGGAAGCCTGTCACGCTTCCCGTCCAGAGCCCAACATCTGAGAGTCGAATCAAGGGGTCAAAAGGGTTCAAGTTGAAATGGAAGAAGTGGGAGGTTTTTGAGAACATGGCTCTGGAGCCCTCTTCGAGGCGCGATCACGGGTGCGCCTTTGATCCATTCCCCGAGATAACAAGTGGGCGTGGATGACCAATCATAGGGGAGAAAAATCCCAGAAGAGATCTAGGTCAAACGAGGACCGGATCGTCCTAGAAAAAAGGGAGAAGATGGTCCAAAACTTGTTCTGACACACAGCAGGCTGGGGTCAGAGAGTTGACCGCGGGTCAACTTTCCAACCCCCCTGGTTGGTCCACGTGGACCAACCAGGAAAAAGCCTGGAAAAACTTATTCTAAAATCATTTAAAAATAGTAAACGATTTTATTAATTTTTGATTATAAAATAAAAAATGTTTATTATTTTATAAATTATTTTATTATGATTTTTATTTATTTTTATGAAGTATATTTTTACAGGTTTGCATTTATACCCTTATAGGTATCTATATCTATGTATTTAAGTATTTTATTTTTATTTAGGTATTTTTAATTTATTTTATTTTGGTTTTTATTTTCTAAAATTACAAAATACTTTTATATACACAAATATATTTTTATTTTATTTTTCTGATTTATTTTGTATATTTAATAAAATACAAGTATGTTTTGTATTGATATAAGTATAGGTATGTATCTATGTATTGAATATATACAAGTATTTTTATTTTTGTTTTTATTTAGGTTTTTATTCTTCTTTTAATGTACATAATTATCATAAGTATTATTTACAATATTATAAAAATATAAAATAATAAAAATAATAAATAAATAATAGATTGAATATTTTAATATGTACAAGTATACAATGAGGGTCCAAAAGTCAACTTTCAAACCGTAGCTCCGCCAAATGCGAAACCACTTCCATTAATTAGATTATTTTCTTCTATATACAATTAAAGGTGAGTACGCTGCATTTGGAGTTGTTATTTGTGAGATACGGGTCTGGGAAGTTGGCATTCTGGATTTTTATTCAGACCATAACTTTTTATCTGTATATTATTTTTCTGTGAAATCAATTTTGTATTTTTCTTTATTAATTTATCTACAACTTTCATGTACAAAGTTTCTTTATTTGATGTATAAAAAGTGGAACCAAAAATAGGTCCCAAAATGAATAAAGAATGAATAAAAACTATAGGTATTTTATCTGTATTTTGGCCCTTATCTCCCCCTACTTTATTCCTTGTCGACCTATTCATCAAGATGCCTAGGTCTCGGGGTTTCGGGTCATAAAATATTTACAATATTTTATTCTTTTTCTTTTCTTTTCTTTATTCTATAATTTTGGCTTTAAAAACCGCAATTTATACAGTATTTACACACATATGCATGAATGCTAAAATGCCTATATTAAGCCTATTTACACGCATTTACTAGGGTTTTTAAGGCCAAAATGATAGAATAAAGATGATGAAACGTGGATTCATCATCCCCCTATACTTGCCTTTGCTAGTCCCTAGCAAACACTTATGCAATAAGTGCAGAAAAGAGAAACAAAGAAAAGAAAAAGAAGAAAGGTGGACTAAGTTTAATTATCAAACTTGTCTTCACAAAATCAAAGTTTGGAGCTTAAGTCGGACCTTTGGACTTTTAGTGCGGGCGGAACCTTATTGAGAACCGAATTTGAAATCCAACAGTCCTTGAGAATCCCAAAACTCTGCTCAAGTCTCCTCAATAGCCAGGTCAGAAATACTTCAACTCATACGCAAACTCTTATGACTATGAATCTGACTTGTACAGTGTAAGTGATGGTGGCTCTCCCCAACTAGAATGACAAAGAAACTGACTTCTCCAGTACGACAACCCAGTGATTCCCCAATCCAGCAACTCCATCCTCGAGGAGCGGGGTATTCCCTTCTAAGTTCAAGTGGCAACCAGCTCAAGAGGAGGGGGTGAAGAGAAGAATGGACGGTAGCCAGTGTAGCTACCTGTCCTTGGATGCAAGACCAGTGTAGTCAAGTCATCCTGCTGCAGGCTCACATATTTGACTTTGGAACACAAGCTTGCTTATTGACTTTGTACATACTTAGCAGGCTTTTTATTTTTGTACATGCCTGAACTTCTCTTTTTTTTTTCTTTCTTTTTTTCTTTTTTTTGAAATACTATTCACAGCAGCATTTACATAAGGAGTTTTTCCTCTTGAGCCAGTAGACTATCCCTCTTTTGAAGCTTTATCGCAACCCACAGCCTCCTGTCTTTAGACTTCCCAATCACTGGACGGGTTGGGGTGCACTTCCCTCCCTAGAGGAGGACAAGTGTTTCCACTTGTGTGCGTCTCATACCGGCAAATCCAATCCCCTCACCACTCCAACTGAGTTGAGCCATGTGAAAGGTGCAGGTGTCCAAGTTAGGTCATTATCAACAAGAGTCGTGCGTGTGCTCCGAAATACTCTACTTAGGCTGTCAAGAATCCATTGAACCGAGTCCTGTGATCCTCAAAGAATTAAGTCAACTAGACCTGAAGTACCTCAAACCCAGTTCCTATAAGGTTCCTATTATTAGGTAGATTATAAGGTCCAATCAAGCTCCAATCTTCGGATTTTACTTAGACTCGTTCAACTCTCAAACTCAATCCAAAAAATGCGAATGCTATGCAATGCAATGCAGAAAATATTTTTGTGATGCAATTTTCAAAGATTTTGAACTTTTTATGGATTTTTGAAAAGATGATGATGATGCATATGCATTTTTTTGTATTTTTCAAAAAAAGATTTTTCAAATGTTTTTGGATTTTAATTTTGCAAATGTTTTTGGGAATTTTTAAAAACAAAAGATTTTGGCTGAAAACTAGGTTAAAATATGTACACGGGAGTGCGTCTTATTTTTACAAGAAATGGATTTTAAGAATTTACAGGGTAAGTGGTCAATTTTATACATATATACATAAGATGGATTTTTGTGTGATGTGTATATTCCTCAAACTTATTAGACACAAGCTTTTCACACAATTT
Source organism: Ottelia alismoides (assembly GCA_037367405.1). Taxonomy (NCBI): domain Eukaryota; kingdom Viridiplantae; phylum Streptophyta; class Magnoliopsida; order Alismatales; family Hydrocharitaceae; genus Ottelia; species Ottelia alismoides. Next base: position 1,458,979 of record JAZKJV010001607.1, read on the forward strand.
TTGAAAACTATAGTCCAAAATAGTTTTTACAAACATTTTACATACATTTGAAAACATTTTGCAAAGGCTTTCAAAACAGTATATATAGATTTTTTCAAATCATTTTTGCAACCATTTTTCAAACCATTTGCAAGTCATTTTTCAAACATTTTTATTTCACACAAAGAAAGAAGTTTTACAAAACACACATTTTTACACAGGTTGAAAACATGAAACAAAATATTTTCAAAATAGTTTTCAATAGGTGTTCACAAAGATTTTCAAACTATTTTTCAAACATTTTGCAAAAAAAACATTTTCACCTGATTTATTAATCAGTAAATACAAAAAGAATTCGAGGAATAACCACATCTTTTTATTAAGGATTTTTAATGAATTTTTAAAGACTTTTTAAAGAATTATTAGCCATATTTATTAGGAAAATACGAAAGTACGAGTTATGGCTTAAAGTATATACGTAGTATATACGACCCCCCTATACTTAGCTTGAGCTATGTCCTCATAGATCGGAGAGAAAAGAGAAGACATAACTCGTACTAAGTATAGACAAGTCTAAAGAATAAATAAATAAAGGAATGGATGAACAAACGAATGAGAAGTTGACCGTCCCCCCTATACTTAGGATCAAATAATCCTAAGTATAGCAGACTGTACACATCGTAGGGAGGGTCAAGGGTGGGAATGAACATATCGTACTCAGATTGTCTCCCCCTATACTTAGGGTAAGATATCCCTAAGTATAGACAATAAGAGGAGACAATGGAGAGGATCGAGAGGAATAGAAAAACTCGGGGTGCACCTTTTCGGTAGATTGAAGAAGATAGAAGAGGAAAAGAAGAAAAGAAGAAAAGAAGAAAAGAAGAAAATAAATCGGAAGATGGCAGAAGATAGAGAAGGATATACATGTCACTCCCCCTATACTTAGGGTAAAAGAAGCCCTAAGTATAGGCGGCAACAGGAGTGATGATACGGACGAAGAAAGAGCACTTGGCTCGTCCACCCCCCTATACTTAGGACAAAGTGCGTCCTAAGCAAGGCAGACACGATAATGGGTGGACGAGCAATACGGAAGATAGAGATGAACAAAGGAGAATGTACAACAGAGGTGGATATACAGATGGTCAAGAAGGTAGAAAGCAAACCTTCTTGCGGGACCGCGGAGGAATAGATCTAGTGTGGTGCAGGTCGACATCGGGGTCCACAGTGGACGGAATCCGATCAGGGTCGACAAGTTGTAAGTCCTCGGGGGCCCTAGGGTGTGAAGGCACAGACGGAGTAGTGGAAGAAGTACGGCTAGGTCCGGCCTTGGGAGTCTCACTGATATCAAAGTGAAATGGGACGAACTCATCATCATCAGAAGTAGTGTACTCGGAGTCGTCCTGCGAGGTGTCATCCAGGTCAAAATCAAAAGGCACGAACTCATCGGTGGAAGTAGTCGAACTCTGTTCGTTCTCTATAATCTCAACTGGATCATCTTTTTCATCAAAAGGTCCGAATCTCTGAAGAAAAGCAACAAAATCAAATTCGGCCTTAGTCTCATCAGTATCTTCATGGACAGGAGCGGACTCATCAGTGGATGTAATCAGATCATGTCCGTCCTGTATAGTCTCTAAATCTGCCCTCCGCTCAATGGTGTCAATCATGTAGATCCCGCGGATGTCATCAACACAACGCCAAGTCCCAGAAGAAGGAACGTCGAGGTCCATGCTTTCTAAGTTTTCCTCAACCGGGAGGAATTCTCGGGTCTCAGTGGAATCCAATAGACAACAAAATTCTCTGATAGTATCATCAAGGTCATGCTCCTCGAGGTCAGCCAAGATAGGTGTGGTCACATCAGGTGCAGGTCTCTGCTCGGCAGTGGGTGCGGTGATCAATGCTTCGCTCTCGTCAGCAGAGCGGAAGCGAATCTCTCCTGATCCGTAATCAATAACGACTCTCGCAGAGGCGAGGAATGGTCGTCCCAGGATGATTGGAGATGGCTCCCCTGTGGAGGTCTCCATGGTCAATACGACAAAATCAACGGTATAGCTCATGCCCTGAATCGAGATGACGGCGTTTTCAAGGATACCCTTCGGCCTCTTTATTGATCCATCAGCAAATTGTACAATCATCCTGGTCTTCTTGAGAGGCCCTAGGTGAAGAGACTGTACCAGCGAGAAGGGTAATATGCTAATCGAAGCACCGCCGTCCAGGAGAGTGCGATCACAAGTATGGTCAGAGATTGTGCAGCTAATGAAAGGTGTGGCAGTGTTCTTCTTCCGAGGAATGGGACGATGTGAGATGGCATGGGCAGTGGCCATGGTCAAGATATGACGCTCAGATCTGCTCCTCCGCTTTCTCTTCTTGGGAAGAGGAGCAGATAAGTCGGTCATGGCCTGCTGAAGTGGGGCACGGATAATCTCATGTATGGTGGCCACCACTTCGGGTTCAGTCAGCATTTTTTTGAATTTTTGGACTTCCTCCATACAAGGGAGGAGGTCAGAATCAGCATATACACGAGGCTTGCCAAGAGCAGTCTGTACAACGGCATCCTCGGGGTCAAAGGTGGGACCGGGTATGAATGTATGTGTGGACCAAGGATCTGGCAAGTGGTCGCTCTCCTCACATTCTGACTCGATCGTGTGTCTCCCGAAATCTTTTTGTATTTTTAAATTTTTCTCATTTTTTTGTATTTTGGGCGATTGCAAGCTCTCATGATAATCCTCAAATGATTCCATATCCTCGAAGACTGGAGCGGCATTTTGGTTCTTATTTAAACTAGTAATATCATTGATCCTCGAATTCATATGCTCCATCATCTGATTCAAGGTCTCAAGTGTGGATAACATGAAAGGTGACTCCAAAATCTCAGGATCGGGTGTGTCGAATGTGGGCGGTGGGTGTGGACAAAAATCACATTCCGGATCAGGATACTCAAGGAAGAGCGGGTTGTAGAAATGTGTAGGCGACGGTGGTGGAAATGATTGGTGAAGGTCAAAGTCCGAATCCTGAAATAGTGGGTTGGTCGGATATGTACAAAAGTCAGGAGCAAAGTCCTCCTGGAAAAAAGGAGGTGGACCAGCTGGAGTGAGCGAGTGATCCGCAAAGTCCGGATAGAATACGCTCCAGTCGGCCATCTCGAAACAAAAGAGAATGATCGGGAGAGCACGATGGTCAAGTCAAGAGAAGTGAGAAGAAAGGCGCAAGTGCGCAGAAGCGATCTAGGACACACAAAACAATCACAAACAAAAATGCAAATAATACAAACCCTCAATTCACCTACTCACTCGGTAGAGACCACAAATGCGGTCTTTTTATCTTGTCTGTTTTAGAGTTAGGTGAGAAGTCCACAAGTTGCACAATCACTTAGGGGCTCAATGGGATTTGGGCACTAATCCTTAGTGTGTGCGCGAGCAATGTAAAACGAAGACAATGAGGGGATTACTCGCCCCAATACAAGATGTTTCTTTTTGATCGGTTTTAGGGTCAAGTAAAATTAGCAGTCCCAATTTTATTGGTTATCACTTTTTTGGATTTTTAGTGAGTAATGCACGAGCCTAACGAGGAGTCAATTCCTTTAAGATCCTAGGTTGGCAAAACCAGAGGTAGAGTCGGAAAAGCAATGCAAGCGTCAAATTAATGATGGATGCTAAAGAGAAATGCTCACCTTGCCTCCAGCACTCTACATGCAAGGATGCTCAGCAGAATTGAAACCTAAGTATATGCAAATGCAAAGCCGATGAAATCGCCCTAAGTTTCAGAAATTGCTATTAGCGGGAAGAACCACAAGTCGGTCACCGATCCTCAACCCAAGAGTTCGGTCTAGGCTCACCCCTCCTCTGTGCTCAACACACTTGAGCTTAGGAGAAAGCGCTTTACAGGGAGAGCTCGCGGCGCGGCGGATCGAAGATGATGAACCAACTGTTTAAGAATTTGACTAAGTCCAAACGTGGCTATAGGTACATGCAAGATATATTAGGTGTTTGGCCTTAATCTATCGCAAGCAATCCTAAATCTAAGGGCTCAATCACACAAAGTAAATAAAATCGAAAAAACAAAACAAAATAAAAAGAATGCGAGAAAAGCCGACAAAAACCGCGACGAGCCCCCAAGTGAACAATCACTTGGAAATTAGGCTCGAATGTCCAAGTTCGGGGGTACCTGTATTATTACAAATATAGAGGTCTCTCTCTCACAAAAATTACAAAAATAAATACTACAAAAAGAAAATGCAACTAAGTAGAGCACGGTCTTCAAAATTTCTCTTCTCGTCTCCTTGGTGCTAGGTGGCTAAGCTGGCTTCACGTGGGTGCTTCGGCGCCTCGAATGACGCGCCTCCCTCGGTCCGCAGTACCCCACAGAAAGTCAACAAAGAAGAGGGAGTCAGACAGCTCAACAGATATATCAAAGATAAAGAACAATAAACTAGCGAAAAATGAAAGCCGCGAAATAGACAATCAAATCACAATCACAACAAGACCCGAACTACGCGCTGTTGCTCCCCGGCAACGGCGCCATTTGTTTAACCCAAAAAGTCAAGCAGTCGTATTGACTCACAAGGCGAGTCAACAGTCGATGCGGTGACCGCTCGAAAATCCGGATTAAAACAACAATTAACCCACAACAGATAAATCAAGCAATGAAAGTAAATGTGCGGAGTTAAAATTTATTATAACTCTACAACAAGATGTGTATAGGTGCAAGTATTGTAGAGGTCGAACACAGGGAGCAGACAGGTAGATCGGGCACAAGTGCTCAAAAATGTGTGTGAAAGTGATCAAGAGTCTAATAATGCTATTTTTTGTGGGTTTTTAATTTTTATATTTTTTATTTAATTTTTAATTTTATAATTTTGTATTTTAATTTTTAATTTACTGATTTTATATTTTCTTTTTATATTTTATATATTTTTTATATTCTTTTTCAATATTGGAAAATAAGGACAATGTAATAAAAGGCAAGCTAGAGTATTTATAAAAATAGATAAAAATATTCAAAAATTAGAAAATAAAGTCTTTTTGGTCTTTTTATATTTTTCTACTATTTTTGTGATTTTTGGATAATTTTTAAAATGTTTTTGGTATTTTTAATTATCAAAATAAAGAAAACAGTAGTAAAAAGCAAGGCTGAAACTTAAAATGGAGAAATAAATTTATAAACAGTAGCAAAAATTCTCCACTTTAATTTTTACTCAAAGCTAATAAGACAAAGAAAATTCAGGAAAAGAAAACACTATTTTTGGATTTTTTATGAATTTTATACATTTTTATGAAGGTTTTTAGAGTTTTGCAATTTTTAGGAGTTTGGTTTTGTATTTTTTAATGATTTTTGGCTGGGAGTTAAAACAAACTAAAGGGCACAAAATAAATTTTTTTGAGATTTTTCTGAAGGGTTTTTATATTTTTTAGTGATTTTCTAATGCAAACAGTGCTGAAAATGGCTATTTTTGAATTTTTATAAATAATAAAATGCAATATTTATAAAAAATAAAAATATGGCGTGGAAGTACTATGCAACAGGGTCTTAAGCTAATTTTTATGGATTTTTTAGGGTTTTCTAGATGCGTGCAAAAATTACTGTAAGCAAAAAGAAAAGGCACACATGCAGGGGTAGTTTTGTAATATTCAGAAAATCCGAGGGCTGCAATGTAAATTTCCCAAAATTTTAAAACTACAATAGAAAACTTTAGCACTAATTTGCAATAATCGAAGCAACGAGGCTATGTTTGCAAAAACGCCAGGGCGTGCGTGACTTGCACGCGTGCCTGGTAGGGACGTATCAGTAATATACAAAATGTTCGGGGGCAAGTTCGCAAATGTACCACAAAAAGATGTACTGAAATCAACTTTTAAGGACTAAATAGCAATCGCTAAACCCGCAAGGCTACAGCCACAAAAATTCCTTAGAAGCACGTGCGCACCATGCGCGCCCACCAGGGATGATAACGCAATTTAACAGCAACGTGCGGATTTGAGAGCAAAATTCCCGAAAATAATTACTCGGCAGATAAATGATTCAGGAGCAATTCAAAATACAAAAGTCTCTGGGATGTTAAACGCAAAATACCCCAAAGTCCTGGCGGATCCGGCGGTTCAGAATCAGTCACTTAAGACGCGTGTCAGCACACCAGCCCGCGATGCCCCTTGGATTATACGGTCAGATTAGAACGGCTGGGGGGGGCAATCCACGGCTGGAGGGCATCGATCAAAAGGGGAGGGGGCAAGATCGACGGTTGCTGTAGCCCCCCCCCCTCTCCTTCGTTCTGTTCAGCCCAGGCCCGCGCCGGCAGCGGGGGCGCGCGGCGGCGTGCTTCTCCGGCGCGGCTTGTGTCGCGGTTAGGTGCCGCTCCAGCCACCAAATCCTCGGCCGACGGTTGCGTTCTCCTCCAGCTGCCCTCCCCAACGCCCAGGCTGCTCAGATGGGGGCCAAAGACCACGGCGTGGACTGCGGCCGTGCGAGGTTGCGCCGGCAGACCTGGAGCGGTGACGGCAAAAAGGTGAGGCGTGAGTGCCTCTCCTGGGACCTGCAATGGAGAGAAAAAAAGTGAAACAGTAAAAGTATGCAGTCCCAGGCCTTATTGGCGGAAGAAGACGGCGATGGATGGTGCAGGTGGTCGCCGGAGCTCTTGAGCTCCGGCAAGGTGTTCGATGGCGAAAGCAAGGGGATGATGTGATTATCAACCTCAGAAACACAAGAACTAAAGAGCACTACTGATACCGAGATAAACTGCAAGGAAAAACAAAGAAAATACAACCTCAAGCGGCTGTTCACCGCAAGGATAGGACCTCGACGGCCAAGCGTGGCCGGAGATGATGGAATCTCCTCCGCCGCCTCGACTGAGCTCCGCGCAAGGGCTGGAGGAAACCTGTCACGCTTCCCGTCCAGAGCCCAACATCTGAGAGTCGAATCAAGGGGTCAAAAGGGTTCAAGTTGAAATGGAAGAAGTGGGAGGTTTTTGAGAACATGGCTCTGGAGCCCTCTTCGAGGCGCGATCACGGGTGCGCCTTTGATCCATTCCCCGAGATAACAAGTGGGCGTGGATGACCAATCATAGGGGAGAAAAATCCCAGAAGAGATCTAGGTCAAACGAGGACCGGATCGTCCTAGAAAAAAGGGAGAAGATGGTCCAAAACTTGTTCTGACACACAGCAGGCTGGGGTCAGAGAGTTGACCGCGGGTCAACTTTCCAACCCCCCTGGTTGGTCCACGTGGACCAACCAGGAAAAAGCCTGGAAAAACTTATTCTAAAATCATTTAAAAATAGTAAACGATTTTATTAATTTTTGATTATAAAATAAAAAATGTTTATTATTTTATAAATTATTTTATTATGATTTTTATTTATTTTTATGAAGTATATTTTTACAGGTTTGCATTTATACCCTTATAGGTATCTATATCTATGTATTTAAGTATTTTATTTTTATTTAGGTATTTTTAATTTATTTTATTTTGGTTTTTATTTTCTAAAATTACAAAATACTTTTATATACACAAATATATTTTTATTTTATTTTTCTGATTTATTTTGTATATTTAATAAAATACAAGTATGTTTTGTATTGATATAAGTATAGGTATGTATCTATGTATTGAATATATACAAGTATTTTTATTTTTGTTTTTATTTAGGTTTTTATTCTTCTTTTAATGTACATAATTATCATAAGTATTATTTACAATATTATAAAAATATAAAATAATAAAAATAATAAATAAATAATAGATTGAATATTTTAATATGTACAAGTATACAATGAGGGTCCAAAAGTCAACTTTCAAACCGTAGCTCCGTCAAATGCGAAACCACCGCCATTAATTAGATTATTTTCTTCTATATACAATTAAAGGTGAGTACGCTGCATTTGGAGTTGTTATTTGTGAGATACGGGTCTGGGAAGTTGGCATTCTGGATTTTTATTCAGACCATAACTTTTTATCTGTATATTATTTTTCTGTGAAATCAATTTTGTATTTTTCTTTATTAATTTATCTACAACTTTCATGTACAAAGTTTCTTTATTTGATGTATAAAAAGTGGAACCAAAAATAGGTCCCAAAATGAATAAAGAATGAATAAAAACTATAGGTATTTTATCTGTATTTTGGCCCTTATCTCCCCCTACTTTATTCCTTGTCGACCTATTCATCAAGATGCCTAGGTCTCGGGGTTTCGGGTCATAAAATATTTACAATATTTTATTCTTTTTCTTTTCTTTTCTTTATTCTATAATTTTGGCTTTAAAAACCGCAATTTATACAGTATTTACACACATATGCATGAATGCTAAAATGCCTATATTAAGCCTATTTACACGCATTTACTAGGGTTTTTAAGGCCAAAATGATAGAATAAAGATGATGAAACGTGGATTCATCAGTCACCACGTAGTGTTGTAGTGGTCGCAGATTAACCAAAGGCAACTGGCAAAGTTACAACTATTACTTGACTATGTGCAAATGCTTTTGTGACTATAGCAGGGACTAAACATGGTTGCAAAGTGTCTACAACCATCATGGCATGACTATGTCATTTACTACTATATGTGGTGTCAAATATTTGATTGCGTCCACTTTACGACCATTTTGCAACTACTTTGTTACTACATTCATAGCCGTAATTTTTTTTCTTATAGTGATATTTATAATTAACAATGCGCTATTGCTTAAAGTTTTGTAGAGAACATCTAGTAAATGAGGGGTATTGTTATGCAAACTGGATCTTTGATTCAAACAAGTTGAAATCTACATGTATGTACTCTTTTACCCTTAATGGAGAAGCAGCTTCTTGGAAATCAACCACACGTTTCTTGTTCTACAATGGAATCTGGATTCATTACCTTGGAGAAGGCATGCTTTTTGAGGGTGGTTGAGAAACCTCTTAACATGTCTTTCCATTTGGATGAAGTCAACACCATCCATGTTCATCCATTTAAGTTGTTTATAACAAGAGCTGTCAATAAAATATAGTGGAAAAGACAAGCATATCCGTCTGAGATAGACACGATACTGTGAGACAACTCATTGATGATGACATCATATCCACGGATTATTTGAAATTAGAATTATCCTCGGATACAACCATTAAACAAGTAGCTTGTGAAGAGTAAATTGAGGAGAATGGGACCATGCAGAAATCAAGAGGTGAAGTGATGAAAAGCCCAACATTCATGAATGGAGATTCCAGGAAGAAGGTTCAAATTGGATAACCAACTCAATAGATGAATAAGTCGATACCATCGGTTATTCTGTGTTCCTACAATATATGTTGTGATAGTATCTAAAGTGGTGAGGTTGAATAAATGTTGTAACTTATGCCATAGTTCGAATTGGATGGTGTGTAAATGAAGTATATACTTGGTGATAATCCACCTATATGGGTATGAGGTGATGACCCTTTCTATGGGATTTTTGGGCAAATTCTTTAGAACACTCATGAAAATCTAAGCCGACGTATGGCCAAAATGTGTCACACTACATGAGCAATAAAAATTAGAAGGTGTAATGTGATATATCAGTCAATGGTTTTATAAAAGAAGTTTGATTTATAGGAATTATAATTCGACCAATCTTTAGAAATTATATCAACATTCTTTGTACATTGGTTCATGGTCGATAAAGCACTCATTAAGTCTTATGCATTACATTATCAAATTCCTTCACGAGTAGTCTTCAAAATTTTTATCCCTTTCATGATCTTGTTTTTGTTTCCTTTTAAGATTATGACAGTGAAAGATTAGTTTAAAATTGTAATTCAAATGACGGGGGTTCAGATTTAATTCAAATACGTAATATGTAAATATTACATGTTAATTTCCTCATATTCTTTTCTTATTAGATTAAAAGAGAACAATCTTTATTCTTATTCTATTTTTTTTAACGTCTTAGCACGTTAGTAGCTTCCTTAATTTTTGGAGAAAGCAACTTTTTGCTAATCATAATTTTTATGCATTACGATATTTCATTATTGGGAGACCGGCTCCTACAACCAGAGCCGTTCGATCAAGATTGATCATTTCATATGAATTCCCGGATTTTAGTACCCTGTGAAATGCTCGACAACATACCTCTGCAGCACAACAGAAGATCCTTTCTCATTTCATTGGTACATGCTTGTGAATCCAGAGAGCATTGTTTTTCCTTTCTTAACGTCGGTATTTCCATGTGGAATTCATACATTAAACTTTAACTACAAGTTGTAACGGTCCAATTCATTTGGTGTATTATTGCATTTGCGCTAATATA